>JARQOC010000011.1:141164687-141211621 GCA_033576535.1 Allobates femoralis
ACATTGTGAGAGTTTAATATAAATCATGCATTTCACCAGGAGATGGTGCTGCAACAGAACAGATGAAAAAGCATTACGCTGTAAACTAAAGGTGACTGGAAATTATTATCTCCAGCTTATCAATAATATAGAATAAATATAGACAGATAACTAAGGATTGAGTTGCATTGTACAGAAGCTACTCATGGTCCAGGGTTTCTTAACGGGACATACAAAGTCTGGATTGGGTCACTACAGCTACATGGTGACATGTGCCGCACGACAGCAGCTCTGTCAACCAGTCTGTGACTTGATAAGAGCTTTGATTCTGCTGTGCACGTTGGAGATAAGTCACATGTACGGTAAGTTGCACGATATGTACAATCTGAATTGAAGTCTATAGCAATTGTGTTGCATACAACTTACAGCCAGCGGTAGAAAATCAATAACATTTGGTAATATGTGACAGTACTGCAGTTGCAGTATATCACAGTTCACCATTCTGCATTAATTGAAATCAACACATCCAGGGTTGCTGTATAATTACACGTGTCACTGTATGTCTACAGGCATACATAGAAATAGAAGTCACCCTAACCCCCCCCACCACCAAAAGAAATAAAAAATTTAGTGAGGTAAGAGCAAGGCATATCTCACAACTTTGCAACCTTTGTAAAGTAATTTTGCCTCTGTTGAAGCCCCTCAGTGTTCTCACACACTTAGATACCCCTCTCATGGCCCCCATAAAGTATAATGCCCAGTAGCGTAACTAGAGTCTGATGGTCCCTGGTGTGAAATTTAGACTTGCCCCCCTTCCTTGTGTCGAGCCCCAGGCCCTGGGGTACTCGGGTATCAGGCTCGGGTGGAATGCTTGGGATGTCACGGGTGGCAGTGCCTGAGCCCGTGGCCTGGGTGACACTTCAAAAACAGTGTATTTACAGGGGATAAGAGTTTGTCATGTGACGCCATCTGTAGTACCTGGTGATGGGTCACCAGCGCCGCCACAGTCCGCCGGAGGTAGATGGTAGTGCGGCTAAGTTAGCATTGGTCCATACAGGCGGAGCGGGTCCTCTGGGGCAGCATTCCTGTAAGGGAACAGGTCGATGTAGAACCTCACACACAAGCAAAGTCACTTTCTCCCGGGTTCTTTACTGTCAACTTGTAGCAGCATCACACAAAGTTCACAGTTCAGCAACAGGTAGCTCTACGGGTGGCTGCAAGTGGATCCCAGGTGGTATGGTGGAATCCGTGGTGTACCTTAGTTGACGAACCCGTGTCCTTTCTTCCCCGCCTAGGATGGGCCTATACCCAATGGCTCCGTGTAGGTAGTATTGGGGGTCCTCTCCCTCGTGGTGGGGAAGCAGGCAGACCGCTCCGTCTGGCAGGGTGCTGTGGCGATATACTGACCACAGCAGCCGGTTGCTGACTGCAAAGATGAACTCTGGCCGGATCCTCGGGCCCGGCATTCCTATGGTGGACTGGAGAATCCCCTGGAGTATGGTTGCTCCACTCTGAGGATCTCCCGTTCTCTCTAGGGCCCAGACTTCTCACGTCGGGCGCCCTCTTTCAGGATCTCCTCAAGATCCCTTCTTCCCTCCGGATCGGTTTGAAAAGTCCGAGTAACCCTTCCGCCACGTTCCACAGTCTTTCCAGCTTTCCTCCTTCTCCAACTGTTCCAACCCTCTCCCCCTCTCACTGACTAGAGAGAGAGACTATTCCTGCTCTTAGTTAGCCATACTGCTGACAATGACCTCCTTGATCCCCCTAGAGGTGAATATATCCCCTCCTGGGTAATCTCCCACCACTGAGCTAATGTGAAAGTGCTGGGTGCCCACCCACCAACCTAGGGTCCACTTGCAGCTGGGGCAATTACACCTCTTTTACGGGTGCAATACCCCTCTGTGACGCCTGACTACGTGGGGCGCCACATACCCCCATGATGGAATATACTTGTCTGCGAGTATCAGTACCTGTTAACCGGGAAGTGAAAAAGCATTTTTTCATATTTTCTATAACAATATCAATGGGTAAACTACATGCAATCATGCATATTTATATTTCTTCCTATCGCTAGGAGGCACTATTTTTTAATATTACACATACAGTATGCCCTTAATCCTGGTATATATGGTCTTCCTCCTCCCACCACCATAGTCCTCCAATTATTATAAAGCATCCCCATATTCCTCCATATATTACAATTAGTGATGAGTGAGCATGCTCTGCGCTGCTCGGTACTCGCACGAGTATCACTGTACTCGGGCTACTCGGCGAGCACCGAGTAATCTCGCGATACTCGTGCTGTGCTCGTGGTCCTCATCCCTGCATGTTGGCGCTCTTTTGAGAGCCAGCCCACATGCAGGGATTGGCTGGCAGACCACTGCAATGCCACAGCCCTGTTAGTTGTGGCATTGCAGTGATTGGCCGGCCTGCACAGCATGACCGAGCCTTTATAAGACCCGGCCGCGCTGTGCTCTGCACACAGGCATCCAGACAGTGAGTGTAGGGAGAGTGTCTGCTGCTGCTTAGGGACAGATTTGCGGCCCTCATAGGTAGATCCGGAGCAGGGCTGCAAACTGCTGCTGACCACAACAGTCCTTCTCAGGACTAATCTAGGAGGATATAGGCAGGGTGATACAGATCGGAATCCAAGCTTTTCTGTGACCATAACAGTCACCAGACTGTTGTATTTACTAGCTTGATACAGGTTAGGGACTAAAATCCTTCTCTCCTGTGACCATTACAGTCACCAGACTGTTGTACTTACTACCTTAATACAGGTTAGGGATTAAAATCCTATTCTCCTGTGACCATTACAGTCACCAGACTGGTGTTCTTACTACCTTAATACAGGTTAGGGACTAAAATCCTACTCTCCTGTGACCATTACAGTCACCAGACTGGTGTACGTACTACCTTAATACAGGTTAGGGACTAAAATCCTACAGTCCTGTGACCATTACAGTCACCAGACTGGTGTACTTACTCCTTAATACAGGTTAGGGACTAAAATCCTACTCTCCTGTGATCATTACAGTCACCAGACTGTGTGTACTTACTACCTTAATACAGGTTAGGGACTAAAATCCTACTTCCTGTGACCATTACAGTCACCAACTGTTGACTACTACCTTATACAGGTTAGGGACTAAAATCCAAATCTCCTGTGACCAACAGTCACCAGACTGGTTGTACTACTACATTGATACAGGTTAGGGACTAAAATCCTATCTCCTGTGACCATTACAGTCACCAGACTGTTGTACTTACTACTTTATACAGGTTAGGGACTAAAATCCTATCTCCTGTGACCATTACAGTCACCAGACTGGTGTACTTACTACCTTAATACAGGTTAGGGACTAAAATCCTAACTCTCCTGTGACCATTACAGTCACCAGACTGGTGTACTTACTACCTTAATACAGGTTAGGGACTAAAATCCTACTCTCCTGTGCCATTACAGTCACCAGACTGGTGTACTTACTACCTTAATACAGGTTAGGGACTAAAATCCTACTCTCCTGTGACCATTACAGTCACCAGACTGGTGTACTTACTACCTTAATACAGGTTAGGGACTAAAATCCTACTCTCC
This sequence comes from Allobates femoralis, assembly GCA_033576535.1. Lineage (NCBI taxonomy): Eukaryota > Metazoa > Chordata > Amphibia > Anura > Aromobatidae > Allobates > Allobates femoralis. The sequence continues at coordinate 141,168,265 of JARQOC010000011.1, forward strand.
TGTGACCATTACAGTCACCATACTGTTGTACTTACTACCTTGATACAGGTTAGGGACTAAAATCCTAATCTCCTGTGATCTAACAGTCACCAGACTGTTGTACTTACTACCTTAATACAGGTTAGGGACTAAAATCGTACTCTCCTGTGACCATTACAGTCACTAGACTGGTGTACTTACTACCTTAATACAGGTTAGGGACTAAAATCCTAATCTCCTGTGACCATTACAGTCACCAGACTGGTGTACGTACTACCTTAATACAGGTTAGGGACTAAAATCCTACTCTCCTGTGACCATTACAGTCACCAGACTGGTGTACTTACTATCCTTAATACAGGTTAGGGACTAAAATCCTAATCTCCTGTGACCATTACAGTCACCAGACTGTTGTACTTACTACCTTGATACAGGTTAGGGACTAAAATCCTACTCTCCTGTGACCATTACAGTCACCATACTGGTGACGTACTACCTTATACAGGTTAGGGACTAAAATCCTACTCTCCTGTGACTCATTACAGTTACCAGACTGGTGTACTTACTACCTTGATACAGGTTAGGGACTAAAATCCTACTCTCTGTGACCATTACAGTCACCAGACTGTTGTACTTACTACCTTAATACAGGTTAGGGACTAAAATCCTAATCTCCTGTGACCATTACAGTCACCAGACTGGTGTACTTACTACCTTAATCAGGTTAGGGACTAAAATCCTAATCTCCTGTGACCATTACAGTCACCAGACTGGTGTACTTACTACCTTAATACAGGTTAGGGACTAAAATCCTACTCTCCTGTGACCATTACAGTCACTAGACTGGTGTACTTACTACCTTAATACAGGTTAGGGACTAAAATCCTACTCTCCTGTGACCATTACAGTCACCATACTGTGTACTTACTACCTTATACAGGTTAGGGACTAAAATCCTAATCTCCTGTGATCTGACAGTCACCAGACTGTTGTACTTACTACCTTGATACAGGTTAGGGACTAAAATCCTAATCTCCTGTGACGATTACAGTCACCAGACTGTTGTACTTACTACCTTGATACAGGTTAGGGACTAAAATCCTACTCTCCTGTGACCATTACAGTCACCAGACTGGTGTACTTACTACCTTAATACAGGTTAGGGACTAAAATCCTACTCTCCTGTGACCATTACAGTCACCAGACTGGTGTACTTACTACCTTAATACAGGTTAGGGACTAAAATCCTACAGTCCTGTGACCATTACAGTCACCAGACTGTGTACTTACTCCTTAATACAGGTTAGGGACTAAAATCCTATCTCCTGTGACATTACAGTCACCAGACTGTGTACTTACTACCTTATACAGGTTAGGGACTAAAATCCTACTTCCTGTGACCATTACAGTCACCAACTGTTGACTACTACCTGATACAGGTTAGGGACTAAAATCCTATCTCCTGTGACATTACAGTCACCAGACTGTGTGTACTTACTACCTTATACAGGTTAGGGACTAAAATCCTATCTCCTGTGACCATTACAGTCACCAGACTGGTTGACTTACTATCTTATACAGGTTAGGGACTAAAATCCTACTCTCCTGTGACCATTACAGTCACCAGACTGGTGTACTTACTACCTTATACAGGTTAGGGACTAAAATCCTAACTCTCCTGTGACCATTACAGTCACCAGACTGTTGTACTTACTACCTTAATACAGGTTAGGGACTAAAATCCTACTCTCCTGTGACCATTACAGTCACCAGACTGGTGTACTTACTACCTTAATACAGGTTAGGGACTAAAATCCTACTCTCCTGTGACCATTACAGTCACCAGACTGGTGTACTTACTACCTTAATACAGGTTAGGGACTAAAATCCTACTCTCCTGTGACCATTACAGTCACCAGACTGGTGTACTTACTACCTTGATACAGGTTAGGGACTAAAATCCTAATCTCCTGTGACCATTACAGTCACCAGACTGTTGTACTTACTACCTTGATACAGGTTAGGGACTAAAATCCTAACTCTCCTGTGACCATTACAGTCACCAGACTGTTGTACTTACTACCTTAATACAGGTTAGGGACTAAAATCCTACTCTCCTGTGACCATTACAGTCACCAGACTGGTGTACTACTACCTTAATACAGGTTAGGGACTAAAATCCTACTCTCCTGTGACCATTACAGTCACCAGACTGGTGTACTTACTACCTTAATACAGGTTAGGGACTAAAATCCTACTCTCCTGTGACCATTACAGTCACCAGACTGGTTGTACTTACTACCTTAATACAGGTTAGGGACTAAAATCCTAATCTCCTGTGACCATTACAGTCACCAGACTGGTGTACTTACTACCTTAATTCAGGTTAGGGACTAAAATCCTAATCTCCTGTGACCATTACAGTCACCAGACTGGTGTACTTACTACCTTATACAGGTTAGGGACTAAAATCCTACTCTCCTGTGACCATTACAGTCACCAGACTGTTGTACTTACTACCTTAATACAGGTTAGGGACTAAAATCCTACTCTCCTGTGACCATTACAGTCACCAGACTGTTGTACTTACTACCTTAATACAGGTTAGGGACTAAAATCCTAATCTCCTGTGACCATTACAGTCACCAGACTGTTGTACTTACTACCTTAATACAGGTTAGGGACTAAAATCCTAATCTCCTGTGACCATTACAGTCACCAGACTGGTGTACTTACTACCTTAATACAGGTTAGGGACTAAAATCCTATCTCCTGTGACCATTATACAAGTCAACCAACGTAGAACTCGGCTTCGTACGTTACTATACCTTAATACAGGTTAGGGACTAAAATCCTACTCTCCTGTGACCATTACAGTTACCAGACTGTGTACTTACTACCTTGATACAGGTTAGGGACTAAAATCCTACTCTCCTGTGACCATTACAGTCACCAGACTGTTGTACTTACTACCTTAATACAGGTTAGGGACTAAAATCCTAATCTCCTGTGACCATTACAGTCACCAGACTGGTGTACTTACTACCTTAATACAGGTTAGGGACTAAAATCGTACTCTCCTGTGACCATTACAGTCACTAGACTGGTGTACTTACTACCTTAATACAGGTTAGGGACTAAAATCCTAATCTCCTGTGACCATTACAGTCACCAGACTGGTGTACGTTACTACCTTAATACAGGTTAGGGACTAAAATCCTACTCTCCTGTGACCATTACAGTCACCAGACTGGTGTACTTACTACCTTAATACAGGTTAGGGACTAAAATCCTAATCTCCTGTGACCATTACAGTCACCAGACTGTTGTACTTACTACCTTGATACAGGTTAGGGACTAAAATCCTACTCTCCTGTGACCATTACAGTCACCAGACTGGTGTACGTACTACCTTAATACAGGTTAGGGACTAAAATCCTACTCTCCTGTGACCATTACAGTCACCAGACTGTTGTACTTACTACCTTGATACAGGTTAGGGACTAAAATCCTAATCTCCTGTGACCATTACAGTCACCAGACTGTTGTACTTACTACCTTGATACAGGTTAGGGACTAAAATCCTACTCTCCTGTGACCATTACAGTCACCAGACTGTTGTACTTACTACCTTGATACAGGTTAGGGACTAAAATCCTTCTCTCCTGTGACCATTACAGTCACCAGACTGTTGTACTTACTACCTTGATACAGGTTAGGGACTAAAATCCTACTCTCCTGTGACCATTACAGTCACCAGACTGTTGTACTTACTACCTTAATACAGGTTAGGGACTAAAATCGTATTCTCCTGTGACCATTACAGTCACTAGACTGGTGTACTTACTACCTTAATACAGGTTAGGGACTAAAATCCTAATCTCCTGTGACCATTACAGTCACCAGACTGGTGTACTTACTACCTTAATACAGGTTAGGGACTAAAATCCTAATCTCCTGTGACCATTACAGTCACCAGACTGTTGTACTTACTACCTTGATACAGGTTAGGGACTAAAATCGTACTCTCCTGTGACCATTACAGTCACCAGACTGTTGTACTTACTACTCTTAATACAGGTTAGGGACTAAAATCCTAATCTCCTGTGACCATTACAGTCACCAGACTGGTGTACTTACTACCTTAATACAGGTTAGGGACTAAAATCGTACTCTCCTGTGACCATTACAGTCACTAGACTGGTGTACTTACTACCTTAATACAGGTTAGGGACTAAAATCCTACTCTCCTGTGACCATTACAGTCACCATACTGTTGTACTTACTACCTTGATACAGGTTAGGGACTAAAATCCTAATCTCCTGTGATCTGAACAGTCACCAGACTGTTGTACTTACTACCTTGATACAGGTTAGGGACTAAAATCCTAATCTCCTGTGACCATTACAGTCACCAGACTGTTGTACTTACTACCTTGATACAGGCTAGGGACTAAAATCCTACTCTCCTGTGACCATTACAGTCACCAGACTGGTGTACTTACTACCTTAATACAAGTTAGGGACTAAAATCCTACTCTCCTGTAACCATTACAGTCACCAGACTGGTGTACTTACTACCTTAATACAGGTTAGGGACTAAAATCCTACAGTCCTGTGACCATTACAGTCACCAGACTGGTGTACTTACTACCTTAATACAGGTTAGGGACTAAAATCCTACTCTCCTGTGATCATTACAGTCACCAGACTGGTGTACTTACTACCTTAATACAGGTTAGGGACTAAAATCCTACTTTCCTGTGACCATTACAGTCACCATACTGTTGAACTTACTACCTTGATACAGGTTAGGGACTAAAATCCTAATCTCCTGTGATCTGAACAGTCACCAGACTGTTGTACTTACTACCTTGATACAGGTTAGGGACTAAAATCCTAATCTCCTGTGACCATTACAGTCACTAGACTGTTGTACTTACTATCTTTATACAGGTTAGGGACTAAAATTCTACTCTCCTGTGACCATTACATTCACCAGACTAATGTACGTACTACCTTAATACAGGTTAGGGACTAAAATCCTACTCTCCTGTGACCATTACAGTCACCAGACTGGTGTACTTACTACCTTAATACAGGTTAGGGACTAAATCCTACTCTCCTGTGACCATTACAGTCACCAGACTGGTGTACTTACTACCTTAATACAGGTTAGGGACTAAAATCCTACTCTCCTGTGACCATTACAGTCACCAGACTGGTGTACTTACTACCTTAATACAGGTTAGGGACTAAAATCCTACTCTCCTGTGACCATTACAGTCACCATACTGTTGTACTTACTACCTTGATACAGGTTAGGGACTAAAATCCTAATCTCCTGTGATCTGAACAGTCACCAGACTGTTGTACTTACTACCTTGATACAGGTTAGGGACTAAAATCCTAATCTCCTGTGACCATTACAGTCACCAGACTGTTGTACTTACTACCTTGATACAGGTTAGGGACTAAAATCCTACTCTCCTGTGACCATTACAGTCACCAGACTGTTGTACTTACTACCTTGATACAGGTTAGGGACTAAAATCCTTCTCTCCTGTGACCATTACAGTCACCAGACTGTTGTACTTACTATCTTGATACAGGTTAGGGACTAAAATCCTACTCTCCTGTGACCATTACAGTCACTAGACTGTTGTACTTACTACCTTAATACAGGTTAGGGACTAAAATCCTAATCTCCTGTGACCATTACAGTCACCAGACTGTTGTACTTACTACCTTAATACAGGTTAGGGACTAAAATCCTAATCTCCTGTGACCATTACAGTCACCAGACTGTTGTACTTACTACCTTAATACAGGTTAGGGACTAAAATCCTAATCTCCTGTGACCATTACAGTCACCAGACTGTTGTACTTACTACCTTGATACAGGTTAGGGACTAAAATCCTTCTCTCCTGTGACCATTACAGTCACCAGACTGTTGTACTTACTACCTTGATACAGGTTAGGGACTAAAATCCTACTCTCATGTGACCATTACAGTCACCAGACTGTTGTACTTACTACCTTGATACAGGTTAGGGACTAAAATCCTAATCTCCTGTGATCTGAACAGTCACCAGACTGTTGTACTTACTACTTTTATACAGGTTAGGGAATAAAATCCTAATCTCCTGTGATCTGAACAGTCACCAGACTGTTGTACTTACTACCTTGATGCAGGTTAGGGACTATAATCCTAATCTCCTGTGATCTGAACAGTCACCAGACTGTTGTCGCTGTATACAGGCAAAATGCGCAAGGGCGTTGGCAAGGAACAAGGAAGTGGACGTGATGGTGGTGCAGGCAGAGGCCGAGGTCGTGTGCAAGCACTAATTTCGCAACAACAAAGTGGCACATCTACTCGCTCGCACGTCCTGTCCCAAATTCTTGGGGCCCGCAGCAGTACACCCTGTCTTCCACACGGTCAAGTGTCAGTAGCCGTGATACTGCACCGCACATTTCCCAACCTGATCCTCCTTCCTTCCACCAGGCCGAGTACACGTCCACGGACGTTACTGATCCCACACTAGGACACTCGGAAGAGCTGTTCACGTATCTATTCGCAGAATCTGGCCTCTCGCCAGCTCCTGTTGAAGTGGGTGATGAGGAGATGGTATTTACAGATGCCCAAATATTTGAGCAGCCACTTTCTCACGAACGGAACGTTGGCAACGTGTCTCAGCAAGGGTGTGGACGATGATAAGACACAATTGCCAGGAAGTCAGGAGGAGGATCAGGGTGCGGACAAGGAAGACGACGTGGCGGATGATCCAGTAGCTGACCCAACATGGCAGGAGGATATGCAGAGCGAGGCCAGCAGTGCACAGTGGGAGGGAGGCGTGGCATCCCAACAGGCAGTACGAAGCAGGGTCGTGTCCGCAGGCAGAAGGCAGGCAACCGTTCCTATCCAGGGGCATTGGTGAACCTCCCAATTTTGGAGTGCCCTGGCAAAGGAAAATACTACAATAGACCCAGTTCCTCAAAATGGGCACATTATGTCAAGACAGGGCTTCATGTACGTCTCTTCTCAGGGTCATCGGAGTTCCGCACAATGTTTTCACGTAAAATCTTTCATGTAATCACAAAAAGTAACATACACCAGCTGTATTTCACTATTGGGTATGTGCCCTTAACTTTTCTACCCTAAATATTCATTTTGGTGTCATTTTGGAAGGTTTTCTGGTGACTCCGTAAAATTGGCGTGAAACTCGGACAACATTGTTCACAGCTGTGACTTTTGAGTGAGAAATGCTTCCAGGGGTCTTCCCCATGGTGTTGCCATGTCATTTGAGCACTCTTCTGAGACTTTTGTGACATTTTTAGGGTTTCTACATGCTGCCGGCAGTCATTTCATAAAAATACTCCGGTCTCCCATAGGATAACATTGGGCTCGGTACTCGGGCCGAGTACACGAGTATCTAGGGATGCTCGGCCCAAGCTTCGAACACCCGAGCATTTTAGTACTCGCTCATCACTAATTACAATCCATCCGCATAGTCCTCTTTTTTAATGCATCCCATAGTCCACCATTCACAAGGAAGCTGTTACGCCCACATGGCGTGGTGATGTAAAGTGGACTCAATAGACTACTGGTAGTGCAGCAGTAGATGAATACCCAATACTCAAGAGACAGGAGGGTGACTTTCATAAAACCAAGGATATTTATTAAGGATAGTTTCACAAAGGAAAAAGGTGCCTGAGGGGAGGACCCTCTGGATCGCGACACTTTACTAAGTAGTGGGGCACTGGCAAAGGTTAATCCCTGTACAGGGATTCCTCCATCACAACACTAGGAAGACTGAATGCCACAAATCCCAGACCAGACGGGCGACCCGTACAGACTGTAGAATACTGGCTTTGTCGATGACATAAATCCTGGGAGCTCCGATTGATCCAGGAGAGACAATCTAGCTGGTAAAGGAAACAGGACAGTCCTGTGCACATCAGGAGAGGCCTAGAAAGCCCAAGGATTATGCGGAGACAGAGGTGGTAGAATCAAGTGGAAACTGTGCAGCAGTCTTCTCAGTGCAGAGTTCAGCAGCATGTGGCCTGATTTCCAGAGAATGAACATGTTGCCCAGGTGCCTCCATAGGGGGAGGGTGCCTTTTATGCTTAGAGCAGCTTAGCACTCAAGCAGAGACCTAATGGGGAACAAGCGTGTTGCTCATATAAGTGTGTGCAGGATGCAGGGCGCGCATCCTAAGAACAATCCCAGGAGACTTGCCAAGAGGACGCAGGTTCCTAGGAGAGGAGACAGATGGTCGCATGGAACCATGACCAGGGTGAGCAGAACCAGTGGAGCTGCGTGGTCAGCGCCGATCTCTTCCATATAGTATAATACCACCTCATTGCTCTCCATATAGCATAATGCAGCCTCATAATCCTCTACATAGTATAATGCAGCCTTACAGCCTTCGATATAGAATAATACAACCTTACAGCTCTCTGTACAGTATAATGCAGATTCAAAGCCCTCCATATAGCATGGTGCTGCCTCAAAGCCTTCCATATAGCATAGTGCAACCTCATAGCCCTCCATATAGCATAATACACTTATTAATGTAGCCTCACAGCCCTCCATATAGTATAATGAAGCCCTATAGCCCTTCATATAGCAAAGTGTAGCCTTACAGCCTTTCCTACAGCATAGTGCAGCCTCACAGCCATCCATATCACAGTCCTCCATATAGCATAATGCAGCCTTCCAGCCCTCCATACAGTATAATGCAGACTCACAGCCTTCTATATAGCATAGTGCAGCCTCATAACTCTCCATACTGTACAATACAACCCCCCCTCTCCACCCATAAACATCTGGTCAGCATGTACTCACTTATTAAAAAAATAAATCTGTACTTAACTATCCTGGTTTCCCAGCAGCTCTGCTTCCCTGCAAAAACTGAAAACACAGGAGAAGGTGGCAGTGCCGGCGTACGTTCCACTGTTGAACTCATAAAGCAGGAAGTGCTGCCTACTCCTAGTGTGGAGGAGGCGGCACCAGCATGTTATATGTGTTCCACTGTGGAACGCACACCAGCACCACTGTGGTATGAGGAAGCGAGGGGCTGGGGAGGCAGCAATAGGATGCAAAAGCCTGTAATTGAATCACCTCCACAGAAGATAATTCCTAAACGTTATGCAATGCTAAGAAAATCCTGAAAATATGAATTGTTTGCGGCCCTTGGGAACTGAAGTTACCCAACCCTGCTCTATAGCATAAGCCTGCACCTCTTGTATACTCCAACATCCTTCCCAGCAGCTAAGTATCAGTCTGTACTCAAACATTAAATACCAACTCTGGAGCGTCTTTTCTTAGAATTCTGTATTGTTGTGTTACTCTGTTTTAACTCCTGTAAATGTATAAATGAACTGACAACTGGGTGTTACTGACTCACCGTGAGCCGGGTTCTCGGGTCTCAGGCACGGGCTGTGGTCACGGTTTTGTGCCTGAGGCTGTGGAGGCCCGGTGGTCAGTAAAGGGTTAACGTAAGATGTTAAAAATAAGAATAAAGTTATTGCTTCGTGGCGCCACCTGTGCTTGGACCTCCGGGGGATGGGCGGCAGCAAGATGGTTCCGCTCCCTACAGGATGAGCAGGAGTCCCGGGGTCAGGAGCTGTTGCTGAAGAATATGGCAGCTCGGTCAGTTCTGTAGACAAAGCAGTTAGTATCATCCCTGAAATAAGGCTTGGACACGGTGCTCCTCTGAACGGGTCTTTACTTCGTTCTTGCACAGTTTACAGGTATAACGGTTTCCCTTCTAGGTAACGGACCGAGTGGTCCCTGTGATGAACAGTGTCCCTCCAAGGCTCCACACTGTCTTTCTCTATACTGACTATTCCTTTCTCTTCGCTGCTTCTAACGTACCAGGTCAGGATACAGAGGATCTTCTGTTGGGAACCCGAGCCGTTGGCCTGCGACTCCCGATAGGCCCCTGAACCTCAATGGTGGGTACCCCTCCTAATACAGCTGCGGTGATGGTAAGCTGTGTATTGCGCTCCTGTGAAGCTCTCAATCACTCCAGTTCTGTGGTGCAGCGGTAAAGCGTCTGTACCACCTCGGAGCCGGTACTCCGGGTTTGGACTGGGCTCGGGTTGTCTGATTCACGTTTCTGCTTCTCTTGGCGCCTTTCACTTCTGGGTCTCCACTGCTCGGTGCCCTCCCTGTTAGCTGTCCTGTCACAACTTAGGTTCTTGTTCCTGTCTCTCCAACTTTCTAACTCTGCTCTTCTCTTCCCCACTGCTACCGTGTTTCCCCGAAAGTAAGACCCTGTCTTACATTTTTTTGGGGGCCAAAAGTGGCCCCCGGTCTTACTTTCGGGGGGGGTCTTACATTGGGTGCCCCAGCAGTGTGGCCTACAGGCCCCCTCCTGCTGGGACACTGCGGGAGCGGGTCGGACGTCACGTGCGCCCGCTCATTACATATGCACTGCATCCCCCTGTCAATCAGCGACAATGGGAGCAGTGCATTATACTGTATATATGGGCCCCCTCCTGCTGGCACACTACCCCCCTGTTCTGAGGCCCCCACAGCTGCTGCTGCTGCAGACATCTTACCCTCCAGGGTCTTCTTGCAGCAGCCAGCGCGTCCGTCCTCTGTCCTTGGCTGTCTCCCGGATCATGTGACCGGCCGGTCGCAGTCGCGATGACGTCATGCAACCCGCTCCCGCTCCCCCCCCCTCCGCTAGGGGCCTTACATTGGCCCCCCCGGTTGTAAGGCCTTATAATCGGGGGAGGCCTTACATTAGCAGGCCCCCCCTTTACCCTAGGCGGCCTTACAATCGGGGGGGCCTTACTTTCGGGGAAACACGGTATCCATCTAACTCTCCTCCCACCAGGACCGGTTGCCCAGGAAACGGGTATCTAATTGGTCCTCTGCCTCTAGATGTTGCATGTGGTACATGGAGCCTTGGGATTAACCTGTTCACCACTGAGATGGAGGATACTGCACCTTCAGTCAGGGGTGCAGTACCCTCCTGTGACGCACTCGTTGCGGGGCGCCACATTAGCATTTCTTTGAATTGAAGGTTTTATTACCAAAATATTAAGTCATTTCCTATCCATAGAATTGGGCATAAGTTACTGTTATCTATCAGTTAGACTCCCTCCAGCAATCTAGAGATCATGGCTTTGAAATTGGGGTTCCATGTTCTTCTGACCCATATCTTGAATGGAGCGGTGATGCATATGCTCAACCTTCAGCTCCATTCGTTGTTTATGGGCCTGTTGTAAAATGCTGTGCAATGTCTTGGCTATGAGGTGGTGGAGGTTACACCAACAGTGTCAGAATCCGTCCATCAGGTGTCTCTGTTAAGACTGGCAAAAAAACTCTTTGGTAGAGCTGGTGAGACAGGTAGACTCAGAGAAAAACACAGCCTGAAGAAGTGTGAGAGAGTTCTTTGTGATGTTCTTGGGGTCTCAGTGCACTACACAACAGAGATTGTCTTCTTTGCTGGTGTGCTGAGAACCAGTGAAGCCAGAATTGTTTGTAAAGTGTTTGCTGTGGTGAGAGACTATTCCTGGGAGCAGCTGCCTTCTATTGGGAAGCTGAATCCCTCTCAAATTTCTGCATTATTACGGCAGAAGGAATCACTAGCAACCCCTCTGTGTATGACAAACTATCTATTATATAAAAGCCGAAGGCCACTTCCGGAGAACCCGAAGGGTTACTTCCGTGACGGCCTCCGACCATGCTGCTGACGTCACAGTGCAGTGTAGCCGCACGGAACTTTCCGTGCAGCTACAGGCACCGGCGTTTCAACGTTCCGCTCGCCCCTCTCTACTGTCTCATCAAACACACACACACACACAGCCTCTCACTACAGTCCTCCCAAACACACACACACCATCCCACCCACATCACACTCACACACTCACACACCCACACAAACACACACACACACACACTCCAGTATACTTACCCCGCCGCCATCCCGCTGCACCGCTCCCGCCATGGCTCCGCCCACATCGCGGGGGGGGGGGGGGGTGGGGGGGCTCCCGCCATGGCTCCGCCCATATCTCGGGGCTCCCGCCATGGCTCCGCCCACCCCGCGGGACTTCCGCATTGGCTCCGCCCACCTCTCAAACTCCCGCCTTGGCTCCGCCCACCTCGCGAGACTCCCGCCTTGGCTCCGCCCACCTCGCGGGACTCCCGCCTTGGCTCCGCCCACCTAGCCTGCGCTGACCACAGAGCTGCCGTCCTCTGCTGACCACAGAGCCTCCTTCCTGCGCTGACCACTGAGCCTCCATCCTGTGCTGACCACTGAGCCTCCATCCTGTGCTGACCACTCAATCCTGTACTGACCACTCAGCCGTCGTCCTCTGCTGACCACAGACCCGCCGTCCTCTGCTGACCACAGACCCGTCGTCCTCTGCTGACCACAGAGCCGCCGTACTCTGCTGACCACACAGCCGCCGTCCTCTGCTGACCACACAGCCGCCGTCCTCTGCTGACCACACAGCCGCCGTCCTCTGCTGACCACACAGCCGCCGTCCTCTGCTGACCACACAGCCGCCGTCCTCTGCTGACCACCAGCCGCCGTCCTCTGCTGACCACACTGCTTCTTCCTGCGCTCACCCTGCCTCTTCCTGCACTCACCACTCTGCCTCCTTCCTCGCTGATCCACTCTGCCGCCATTCCTCTGCTGACACACAGAGCCACCTCCTCTGCTGACCACAGAGCCGCGTCCTCTGCTGACCAAGAGCCCGCCGTCACCTGCGCTCACCACTCTGCCTCCTTCCTGCGCTCATCACTCGTGCCTCCTTCCTGCGCTGATCACTCTGCTCCTTCCTGCGCTGATCACTAGCCTTCCGTTCCTGCGCTGATCACTCTGCCGCCTTCCTCTCTGACCACAGAGCCGCCGTCCTGCGCTCACCACAGCCGCCTCCTTCTGCGCTCACCACTCTGCCTCTCTTCTGCGCTGACCACAGAGCCGCCGTCCTCTGCTGACCACACAGCCGCCGTCCTCTGCTGACCACTCTGCCTTCTTCCTGCGCTCACCACTCTGCCTCCTTCCTGCACTCACCACTCTGCCTCCTTCCTCCGCTGACCACTCTGCCGCCATCCTCTGCTGACCACAGAGCCACCATCCTCTGCTGACCACAGAGCCACCGTCCTCTGCTGACCACAGAGCCGCCGTCCTGCGCTCACCACTCTGCCTCTTCCTGCGCTCACCACTCTGCCTCCTTCCTGCGCTGATCACTCTGCCTCCTTCCTGCGCTGATCACTCTGCCTCCTTCCTGCGCTGATCACTCTGCTTCCTTCTGCGCTGATCACTCTGCCGCCTTCCTCTCCTGACCACAGAGCCGCCGTCCTGCGCCGTCCCTCTGCTGACCACAGAGCCACCGTCCTCTGCTGACCACAGAGCCGCGTCCTCTGCTGACCACAGAGCTGCCGTCCTCTGCTGACCACAGAGCGCCGCTCCTCTGCTGACCACAGAGCTGCGTCCTCTGCTGACCACAGAGCTGCCGTCCTCTGCTGACCACAGAGCTGCGCCTCTCTACTGACCACAAGCTTGGATCACAGCCCGTCCTCTGCTGACCACAGAGCCACCGTCCTCTGCTGACCACAGAGCCGCTGTCCTGCGCTCACCACTCTGCCTCCGTCCTGCGCTCACCACTCTGCCTCCGTCCTGCGCTCACCACTCTGCCTCTTCCTGCGCTGACCACTCTGCCTCCTTCTGCGCTGACCACAGGCCGCCGTCCTCTGCACTGACCGACCCAGAGCCACCGTCCTCTGCTGACCACAGAGCACCGTCCTCTGTTGACCACAGAGCCGCTGTCCTGCGCTCACCACTCTGCCTCCGTCCTGCGCTCACCACTCTGCCTTCGTCCTGCGCTCACCACTCTGCCTTCGTCCTGCGCTCACCACTCTGCCTCCGTCCTGCGCTCACCACTCTGCCTCCGTCCTGCGCTCACCACTCTGCCTCCGTCCTGCGCTCACCACTCTGCCTCCGTCCTGCGCTCACCACTCTGCCTCCGTCCTGCGCTCACCACTCTGCCTCCGTCCTGCGCTCACCACTCTGCCTCCTTCCTGCGCTGACCACTCTGCCTCCTTTCTGCGCTGACCACAGAGCCGCCGTCCTCTGCTGACCACAGAGCCACCGTCCTCTGCTGACCACAGAGCCGCTGTCCTGCGCTCACCACTCTGCCTCTGTCCTGCGCTCACCACTCTGCCTCCGTCCTGCGCTCACCACTCTGCCTCCGTCTGCGCTCACCACTCTGCCTCCGTCCTGCGCTCACCACTCTGCCTCCGTCCTGCGCTCACCACTCTGCCTCTGTCCTGCGCTCACCACTCTGCCTCCGTCCTGCGCTCACCACTCGGCCACCGTCCTGCGCTCACCACTCTGCCACCGTCCTGCGCTGACCACAGAGCCACCGTCCTCTGCTGACCACAGAGCCACCGTCCTCTGCTGACCACAGAGCCACCGTCCTCTGCTGACCACAGAGCCACCGTCCTCTGCTGACCACAGAGCACCGTCCTCTGCTGACCACAGAGCCACGTCCTGCTGACCACAGAGCACCGTCCTCTGCTGACCACAGAGCTGCCGTCCTCTGCTGACCACGGAGCCGCCCTCTACTGACCACAGAGCCGCCGTCCTCTGCTGATCACAGAGCCGCCGTCCTCTGCTGACCACAGAGCCGCCGTCCTCTGCTGACCACAGAGCCGCTGTCCTGCGCTCACCACTCTGCCTCCGTCCTGCACTCACCACTCTGCCTCCGTCCTGCGCTCACCACTCTGCCTCCGTCCTGCGCTTACCACTCTGCCTCCGTCCTGCGCTCACCACTCTGCCTCCGTCCTGCGCTCACCACAGAGCCGCCGTCCTCTGCTGACCACAGAGCCACCGTCCTTGCTGACCACAGAGCCGCTGTCCTGGCTCACCACTCTGCCTCCGTCCTGCGCTCACCACTCTGCCTCCGTCCTGCGCTCACCACTCTGCCTCCGTCCTGCGCTCACCACTCTGCCTCCGTCCTGCGCTCACCACTCTGCTCCGTCCTGCGCTCACCACTCTGCCTCCGTCCTGCGCTCACCACTCTGCCTCCGTCCTGCGCTCACCACTCTGCCTCGTCCTGCGCTCACCACTCTGCCGCCGTCCTGCGCTGACCACAGAGCCCCTCCTCTGCTGACCACAGAGCCCCGTCCTCTGCTGACCACAGAGCCCCGTCCTCTGCTGACCACAGAGCCCCGTCCTCTGCTGACCACAGAGCCCCGTCCTCTGCTGACCACAGAGCCCCCGTCCTCTGCTGACCACAGAGCCCCGTCCTCTGCTGACCACAGAGCCGCCCGACGCGTCCCCTCTGCTGCCATCGGCACCACTCTGCCTCCTCTGCGCATGAGCCACTCGCTCCTTCTGCGCTGGCCACAGAGCCGCCGTCTCTGCTGACCACGAGCGCCGTACTCTGCTACCACGGCCGCCGTATTCAGTGCGCAACCACTCAGCCACCATATACAGTGCTAACCACTGAGCCACCTATACAGTGCTAACCACTGAGCCCATCCATTACAGTGCTAACACACTGAGTCCACTATATCAGTGCTAACCACTCAGCCACCATATCAGTGCTAACCGCTGACCACCATATACAGTGCTAACCACTGAGCCACCGATACAGTGCTAACCACTGAGCCACCATACAGTGCTAACCACTGAGCCACCGATATACAGTGCTAACCACTGAGCCACCATATACAGTGCAACCACTGAGCCACCAATATACAGTGCCAACCACTGAGCCACCGTATACAGTGCTAACCACTGAGCCACCGTATACAGTGCCTAACCACTGAGCCACCATATACAGTGCAACCACTGAGCCACCATATACAGTGCCAACACTGAGCCACCGTATACAGTGCTAACCACTGAGCCACCATATACAGTGCAACCACTGAGCCACCGTATACAGTGCTAACCACTGAGCCACCATATACAGTGCTAACCACTGATCCACTATATACAGTGCTAACCACTGAGCCACCGTATACAGTGCTAACCACTGAGCCACCATACAGTGCTAACCACTGAGCCACCATACAGTGCTAACCACTGAGCCACCGTATACAGTGCTAACCACTAAGCCACCGTATACAGTGCCAACCACTCAGCCACCGTATACTCTGCTACCCACTGAGCCACCATATACAGTGCTAACCACTGAGCCACCGTATACAGTGCTAACCACTGAGCCACCATACAGTGCCAATCACTGAGCCACCGTATACAGTGCTAACCACTGAGCCACCGTATACAGTGCTAACCACTCAGCCACCATATACAGTGCTAACCACTGAGCCACCGTATACAGTGCTAACCACTGAGCCACCATATACAGTGTTAACCACTGAGCCACCATACAGTGCTACCCACTGAGCCACCATATACAGTCTTAACTACTGAGCCACCATACAGTGCTAACCATTGAGCCACCATATACAGTGCTAACCCATGATCCACCATATACAGTGCCAACCACTGAGCCACCATATACAGTGCCAACCACTGAGCCACCGTATACAGTGCTAACCACTGAGCCACCGTATACAGTGCCAACCACTGAGCCACCATATACAGTGCCTACCACTGAGACACCGTAGACAGTGCTAACCACTGAGCCATCATATACAGTGCTAACCACTGAGCCACCGTGTACAGCGCTAACCACTGAGCCACCATATACAGTGCTAACCACTGAGCCACCATATACAGTGCCTACCACTGAGCCACCGTATACAGTGCTAACCACTGAGCCACCATATACAGTGCTAACCACTGAGCCACCTGTATACACACAATTCATTTCACCGCACTCCCCTAACTATTAGTAAATAAACTATATATGGATTCTAGACTACCCGATTCTTTAGAATCGGGCCGCCATCTAGTACTGTATAATCCAGTTCGGTTCCACAGTTCCTGGACATGCAAAGAACCTGCTGAACTATTTATTCCCCAGGCAAGTATTGGGCTCAGGCCTAACTGCGGACATCTGTGGTGGGAAGCATGCAAGCAAAGGTATTGTTTAGTGCCACAAATTAGGTTAGACTGGCAGCAGCCATCATGAGGAGAACTAAACTTGTCATTAGTACAGATTGCAGTGTTTAAGTCTGGAACCAGGGTAACCTTTTGCTATGTGTGGATTCTGGTGGGAGGCATAGAACTGTGCATTAACTAGTGAACTATTGTACTGTCACACTGACAAGCTTTTTCACACACCAAGTAATTTACACTGTGTCACTCAAGTAGTAGGATGTATCACAGGTAAATTTACTGCATGTTTTTGGTAACATTACTGGTCTGTGTCATTGGGACTGCTCGGTGGTCGCAATGAGTATGACATGAATAAAAAGTTTTATTTGTGATGCCAGTTGGGATTCTCAGCCTGATCAGGTCAGCACTGCAGACAATCCCTGGTGTTAGATGGTATAGCAGCACAGATAGAAAACCCTTCCCAACTAGGACTGGCCTCAGGGAAACGATGAGGGTAGTGGTTGCACATGTGACAGCAGGAGGCAGTCTTTTGCTTTACCTTTTCACTGCAAGTCTGTACAGAGACTAGGGTTGTACAACCACCACCAGACATGTGGTCCAAGCCAGTCTGATGAGAGTTTAACTTCTCTGCTTAGTGGTAATGTGAGGCTTCCTGCTATATCAAATCCCTATCCTGGGACACAGGCTGCTTGAAGCATGAAACGTTCAATACTCCCTAAGCTTCACTCTGTTCACTCTCTCTTTACTCTCTTGCAGTGCACATCCTGTGAAGACACATGCTTGACTGCAATAGTTATCTTCTGTGGGGCACTGCGGCGTTGCCTCCACTGCCCCCTGACTCACAAGCTCCTTGAAAGGGTTAAAATTGGTGCTGAGTAATAAACCCCCTCCCTCTCCCTTAGTTAGCCTATCCACAGCCTGTGTTATGCTTGTGCATCCCCTTCTAGTTAATCTACCTCCATAGGTATCTAGGGGGCTGTTCTGGTTTTCATTTTACCTTTTCCCTTTTCAGCACCCAGAGCTGTGTTGGGCTGCTGGCCACCTGATGGACCCGCTGGAGACCGCGGTTAGGGAAAGGATTGCCAGGGACGGCGCCGCATGGCTGACAGCCCTGGTTAGTAACAGCGGCATCCCTCTGAGCAATGTGCGTTAGGCGCTGGGCGGGCGGAGGTCTGCAAGGATTTCCCGCCCACCGCAGCATTTGAGTCCTAAGGACCCTCGCTCTCGGAGTGTGCGCAGTGCCACTGCGCGCGCTCGGAGTGTGGCTCCACCCACTTTCCAGCTCGCAGCAGATGCACCGGCCGCACACCGGCAGCGTGGTCCGGTTTCAGCGGCGCTGTATAGTGATTCACTAGGGAGCGCACCGCTCCAGGAACTGGGCTTGGCAACATTACCCAACTCTCAGGGGTTCACTGGTCCAGTCGAGCAGGTTGTATTATGGGAGGCAATCAGGCGTCTAGTCACCCCCCCCAGGAGAGGGTGAGTGCAGGGGGTTCTGCACAGAGCAGTTTAAGGGGCAGCAAAGGGCAGTGGGGGATGCAGGACAGCTGGACGGGAGTGGGTTACGGGCATATATTGACACCCCCTCTAACTCAGCAGGTCCTCAGCTCTGCGTCTGATGGATTGCATTCACGGCCAGTGTCGGCTGTACCCTACCCTGGGTCTGCACCCTCCTCCAGGGCCAGCAGCAGTTGGTGCCATCGGGAGCGGCGATGTCCCAGCAGGTGATTTCAAGGCAGTCGTCAGGTGAAGGGACAGCAGTGCCGGTACTTGCGTCCGTCGGGACTGGTGACTGGCGCGGCAGCCGGGCTGCACGATCTGCCGCGCCTTCTCGGAGCAGGGAACATAGCTATGCCGGGCCTTCAATTCTGCTAAGAGAAACCTCCTTCTCCAATTTTTGTTCCAACACCCAGGGGGATTCTCTAGCTGATTTTAAATTGGACGCAAATGAACTAGACCTAGACAACTTAAAAGGTATGAAAAAACCGCGGGTGAAACCATCGCGCAAGGTAGCGGCAGCTATTTTATTGGGGTACCTGTTTAACCAAGGAGCCATCGCGGTTACGCTCACTGGTGTCCTTGGGTTCTCCCGCGCACGGGGCCTTTCCTGAACTGGGTTTCTGCTGGGACCGAGTACACTTTGGAGTGATATGTGGACCCCCGCAGGCACCGCAGGCAGAGCATTCATGTTTATACTTGCAGGCGTTTTGAAATCTGCAGTGGCCTTCATTAAACAGTCAGCAGCCACTTTGTCGTTGCACGGCCATGGCCCCAGAGGGGGACGTACCTTGGGGGGCCGAGGCCGAAAAGGGCTGAGGTGCTTTCTGTGAAACCATCAACCGCAGCCAGGAGTCCATAGCCTTGACTCCCGAACCCAGTTGAGGATTCAGAGCAAGTCGGCGGCAGAAGTCTTCATCATACTTCCACCAAGCTGACCCGCCGTGTGATTTGTAAGAAGTATATATAGAATCCATATACGTAAAAAGTTCTGAGCATCTTTCGGGGTGCTTCTGACCCATCACACTACCCAGCACGCAGAAAGCCTGCAGCCAATTGTTAATTGTTGTAGCAAGTCTCGGTTTTCTTTCATACGGGCGATCCCCCATGCGACGCTCTCTGTCGACCGTACCCTAGTCTGCGGACAGTAAAAACCACAAATCAATGTACTCATTTGCCCAGATTTTTTGCAAGGTATCCTGGTCGAGGTGAGCTCCTAACGGCGGAATGCCACAAAAGAAAGTATGTTTATGAAGGTCAAGGCGAGGGGGTTCAACTTTCGTCGTTTGTTGCGGCGCCGGGATGGTCAAGCCTTTTCCCGACAGCAAACTAGAGAGAACTTCTAACACATTTGCAATACGCCCTCCCCAAGCCCCAGCACAACTTAACTCACTGCCTGACGGTATAGCGGATGCGGACAACGATTCTTCCTGTTGCCGACTGGGAACCTGAGGACCTTCTTCATCCAAACGAGATCCCACTCTCTCATTACAGTTTCGCCTGGGGGTCTGGGATTGATGCCGCGAGCGGCGGAACCATCTGAAAGGGAAGAACGGGATCTCCTGCGACTTCTGTGGGACCTCGATTTTTCACAAGATCTATGGGACCTAGAGCGGCTCCTATGTGATCTTGACCGATATCTACTCCTGGACCTACGAGATCCTTCACTTCTTTGGCTGGCATAGCTATGTTCCCTGCTCCGAGAAGGCACGGTGGATCCTGCAGCCCGGCTGCCGCGCCTGTCATCACTCCCAACGGCCTCGGGTACCGGCACTGCTGTCCTAAGTCCTAAGTGATATGTAATAAGTCCTAAGTCCTAAGTCCTAAGTGTTATGTAATAAGTCCTAAGTCTTAAGTCTTAAGTCCTAAGTCCTAGGTCCTAAATGTTATGTAATTAGTCCTAAGTCCTAAGTCTTAAGTCCTAAGTCCTAAGTGTTTTGTAATAAGTCCTAAGTCCTAAGTGTTATGTAATAAGTCCTAAGTCCTAAGTGGTATGTAATAAGTCCTAAGTCCTAAGTGTTATGTAATAAGTCCTAAGTCCTAAGTGTTATGTCCTAAATTCTAAGTCCTAGGTCCTAAGTGTTATGTCCTAAGTCCTAAGTCATAAGTGTTATGTCCTAAGTCCTAAGTCCTAAGTGTTATGTCCTAAGTCATAAGTCCTAAGTGTTAAGTAATAAGTCCTAAGTCCTAAGTGTTATGTAATAAGTCCTAAGTGTTATGTCCTAAATCCTAAGTCCTAAGTGTTATGTAATAAGTCCTAAGTCCTAAGTGTTATGTCCTAAATTCTAAGTCCTAGGTCCTAAGTGTTATGTCCTAAGTCCTAAGTCATAAGTGTTATGTCCTAAGTCATAAGTCCTAAGTACTAAGTGTTAAGTAATAAGCCCTAAGTCCTAAGTGTTATGTAATAAGTCCTAAGTCTAAAGTCATAAGTCCTAAGTCCTAAGTGTTATGTAATAAGTGTCAAGTCCTACGTCCTAAGTGTTATGTCCTAAATCCTTAATCCTAAATCCTAAGTGTTATGTAATAAATCCTAAGTGTTATGTAATAAATTCTAAGCCTAAATCCTAAGTGTTATGCAAAAAGTCCTAAGTCCAAAGTCCTAAATCCTAAGTGTTATGTAATAAGTCCTACATCCTAAATCCTAAGTGTTATGTCCTAAATCCTTAATCCTAAATCCTAAGTGTTATGTAATAAGTCCTAAGTGTTATGTAATAAGTCCTAAGTCCTAAGTGGTATGTAATAAGTCCTAAGTCCTAAGTCCTAACTGTTATGTAATAAGTCCTAAGTCCTAAGTGTTAAGTCCTAAGTCCTACGTCCTAAGAGTTATGTCCTAAGTCCTACGTGTTATGTAATAAGTCCTAAATCCTAAATCCTAAGTGTTATGTCCTAAATCCTAAGTCCTAAGTGTTATTTCCTAAGTCATAAGTCCTAAGTACTAAGTGTTATGTAATAAGTCCTAAGTCCTAAGTCCTAAGTGTTATGTCCTAAGTCCTACGTCCTAAGTGTTATGTCCTAAATCCTAAGTGTTATGTAATAAGTCCTAAGTCCTAAGTCCTAAGTGTTATGTCCTAAGTCCTAAGTGTTTATGTCCTAAGTCATAAGTCCTAAGTACTAAGTGTTATGTAAATAAGTCCTAAGTCTACCTAAGTGTTTATGTCCTAAGTCCTAAGTGTAGTCTAAAGTCCTATAGTCCTAAGTCTTTATGTCCTAAAGTCCTAAGTGTTATTAATGTCCTAATTAATCGTCTATGTCATAAGTCCTAACAAGTCCTAAGTGTTATGTATAATAAGTCCTAAGTTTAATAAGTCTAGTCCAATCCTAAGTCTATTATGTTAATAAGTCCTAAGTCCTAAGTTGTCTATGTAACTAATCCTAATCCTAATAATCCTAAGTGTATGTAATAATCCTAAGTCCTAAGTACTAAAGTCCTAAGTGTTATGTAAACTAATCCTAAGTCTAGTCATAAGTCTAATGTATAAGTCCTAAGTCCAAGTCCAGTCCTAATGGTTATGTAATAAGCCTAAGTCCAAGTCCTAAGTATTATGTAATAAGTCCTAAGTCCTAAGTCTAAGTCTTAGTAATAGTCCTAACCTATGTAAGTCCTAAGTCCTAACGTGTTGTCCTAATTAAGTCCTATTAAGTCCTAAATTCTAATGTCCTAAGTTAATGTATCCTAAGTCCTAAGTGTTAAGTACTAATGTTGTAATAAGTCCTAAGTCCTAAGTTTAATCCCAAGCCTAAGTCTTAAGTCCTAAGTCCTAAGTGTATGAATAAGTCCTAAGTGTATTTAAGTCTAAATCCTAAATCCTAAGTGTTATGTAAAATCCTAACCTAAGTCCTAAGTGTTATGTAATAATCTAATTCAATTTAGTCTAAGTCTATAAGTCCTAAGTCCTAAATGTTATGTAATAAGTCCTAAGTCCATAAGTCCTAAGTAGTTAATTAAGTCTAAAGCCTACTAAGTCTAAGTCCTAAGTCCTAGTCCTAAGTTTAATTAAATCCTAATCCTAAGTGTTTGTAATAAGTCCAATCTAAGTCCTAAGTCCTAAGTGTTATGTAATAAGTCCTAAGTCCTAATGTTTGTAATGTTAAGTCCTTAATCCTAAGTCCTAAGTGTTATGTAATAAGTCCTAAATCCTAAGTGTTATGTCCTAATCCAAGTCCTAAGTGTTATGTCCTAAGTCCTAAGTGTTATGTAATAAGTCCTAAGTCTTCTAAGATCCTAAGTTAGTCCTAAGTTTAGTCCTAAGTCCTAATGTTATGTCCTAAGTCTAAGTCCTAAGTACTAAGTGTTATGTAATAAGTCCTAAGTCTAAGTTATCCTAAGTCCTAAATAATGTTATGTACTAAATCCATAAGTGTTATGTAATAATACCACTAAGTCCTAGTGTTATGTAATAAGTCCTAAGTGTTATTAAAAAGTCCTAAGTCCAAGTCCTAAGTGTTATGTAATAAATCCTAAATCCTAAGTTAGTTATGTCCTAATCCTTAATCCTAAATCCTAAGTGTTATGTAATAAATCCTAAGTGTATGTATAAGTAAGTCCTAAGTCCTAAGTGTTATGTAATAAATCTAGTCCTAATCCTAAGTGTTATGTCCTAAGTCCTTAATCCTAAATCCAAGTGTATTATAAGTCCTAAGTGTTATGTAATAAGTCCTAAGTCCTAAGTCCTAAGTGTTATGTAATAGTCCTAAGTCCAAGTTCTAATCCTAAGTGTATGTAATAGTCCTAAGTCCTAAGTGTTATGTAATAAGTCCTAAAGTCCTAAGTCCTCGTCTAAGTGTTATGTCCTAAATCCTAAGTGTATGTAAAAGTCCTAAGTCCTAAGTCCTAGATGTCCTAAGTATAATGTTAGTCCTAAGTCAAAGTCCAAAGTACTAAGTGTTAAGTAAAAGTCCTAAGTCCTAAGTGTTATGTAATATCCTAAGTCCAAGTCCTAAGTCCTAAGTGTATGTAATAAGTCCTAAGTCCTAAGTGTTATAGTAATCCTAAGTTTAAGTCTAAGTTATCTAATGTTAGTCCAGTAATTATGATAAGTCCTAATCCTAAGTCCTAGTGTTATTCCAAAGTCCTAAGTCCTAAGTCTAAGTGTATGTAATAATCCTAAATCCTAAGTCCTAAGTGTTATGTTAAATCTTAATCCTAATCCTAAGTGTTATGTAATAAGTCCTAAGTGTTATGTAATAAGTCGAAGTCCTAATCAAGTGTTATTAATAATCCTAAATCCTAAATCCTAAGTGTTATGTCAAGTCTTAATCCTAAATCCTAAGTGTTATGTAATAAGTCCTAAGTTATGTAATAAGTCCTAATAAGTCCTAAGTGTTATGTAATAAGTCCTAAGTCCGAAGTTCTAAGTCCTAAGTGTTGTAATAAGTCCTAAGTCCTAAGTGTTATGTAATAAGTCCTAAGTGTTAAGTCCTAAGTCCTATCCTAATGTTATAAGTCCTAAGTTCTAAGTCTAAAGTCATAAGTCCTAAGTCTTAAGCCTTAAATCCTAAGTCCTAAGTCCTAGGTCCTAAGTGTTATGTAATAAGTCCTAAGTCCTAAGTGTTATGTAATAAGTCCTAAGTCATAAGTCCTAAGTGTTATGTAATAAGTCCTAAGTCCTAAGTGTTATGTCCTAAGTCCTTAATCCTAAATCCTAATGTTATATAATAAGTCCTAAGTCCTAAATGTGTATTATGAAATTAGTCCTAAAATCCTAAGTCCTAAGTGTTTATGTCCTAATCCTAAGTGTTATGTTAAATGAGTCCTAAGTGATCCTAAGTCCTAAGTGTTATGTTAAGTCTAAGTCCTAGTCCTAAGTGTTGTATTATCCTAGGTCCTAAGTGCTAATCTAAGTGTTATGTCCTAAGTCAAACGTCCTAAGTACTAAGTGTTATGTAATAAGTCCTAAGTCTAAAGTGTTATGCCCTAAGTCCTTAACCCTAAATCCTAAGTGTTATGTAATAAATCCTAAGTGTTATGTAATAAATCCTAAGTCCTAAGTGTTATGTAATAAGTCCTAAGTGTTATGTAAAAAGTCCTAAGTCCGAAGTCCTAAGTGTTATGTAATAAATCCTAAATCCTAAGTCCTAAGTGTTATGTCCTAAATCCTTAATCCTAAATCCTAAGTGTTATGTAATAAGTCCTAAGTGTTATGTAATAAGTCCGAAGTCCTAAGTCCTAAGTGTTATGTAATAATCAATCTCCTAAGTGTATGAATCCTAACTAATCTAAGTGTTATTAATATCCTAAGATATTAATAATCCTAAGTCCTAAGTCCTAAGTGTTATGTCCTAATCTAAGTGTTAGTCCTAAGTCTAAGTCCAAATCTAAGTGTTAGTAATAAGTCCTATCCAAGTTATTTAGGTTAATTCCTAAGTCCTTATTAAATCTAATCTAGTTAATATTAAGTCCTAAGTCCTAATTAGTATAGTCCTAATCCTAAGTGTTATGTAATAAGTCCTAAATCCTAAGTTAAGTGAGTCCTAAGTCTAATCCTAAGTTAATTCCAAGTCCTAATGTTAGTTAATAATCCCTAATCCTAAGTGTTATTAATAATAAGTCCTAAGTTTATGTAATGTCCTAATCCTAATCCTAAGTGTTATGTATAATCAAGTCCTAATCCTAAATCCTAAGTGTTATGTAATAATCCTATCCTAAGTGTAATCCTAAGTGTTATTAATAAGTCCTAATCCTAATTGTAATCCTAAGTTCAAGTCCTAAGTGTATTAATAATCCTAATCCTAAGTGTTATGTTAAATCTAAGTTAAGTTAAGTTATCCTAATATGATCCTAAGTGTTATGTATAAGTCCTAATCCTAATCCTAAGTGTTATGTCTAATCCTAAGTGTATAATCCAATGTTGTATAAGTCCTACCAAGTGTTATGTCTAAGTCTAAGTCCTAAGTGTTCCAATCTAAGTGTTATGTAATAAGTCCTAATCTAAGTGTATTAGTTAATCCTAACCTAAATCCTAAGTGTTATGTAATAATCCAATCCTATGATTATCCTAAGTCCTAAGTGTTAGTATAAGTCCTAGTCCTAATGTTATGTCTAAGTCCTAAGTTATTAAGTCCAAATGTTATGTAATAAGTATAAGTCCTAAGTCCTATGTTTATAAGTCTAAGAATCCTAATCCTAATTTATTAATTAATCCTAAATCCTAAGTGTTATGTAATAATAAGTTTAAATCCAAGTCTAAGGTTGTTATAAATCCTAAGTTAAGTTAGTCCTAAGTTATTAAACAAGTTATGATAATCCTAAGTGTTATGTAATAATCACAGTAGTTAATCCTAATCCTAATTTTAATTAATCCTAATTAATCCTAAGTTATGTCCTAATCCTAAGTGTTATGTAAAAAAGTCTAATCCTAAGTGTATGTATAAGTCCTAATCCAAGTTGTTAAATAAGTCCTAAGTCAAAGTCCTAATCTAATTTATGTATAATCAATCTAAGTTAAGCCTAAGTCTAATTATATTAGGTTAGTATAATCCTAAGTCCTAATGTTATGTAATAAGTCCTAATCTATAGTGTTATTAATAAGTCCTAAGTCCCAAGTCCTAAGTCTAGTTATGTTAATCTAAGTAGTTGTCCTAATGTTATGTAATAGTCCTAAGTCCTAAGTGTTATGTAATAAGTCCTATCTGTTATGTAGTATAAGTCTAATCTATGTAGTCCTAAGTACCTAAGTCCTAAGTGTTATGTAATAAGTCCTAAGTCCTAAGTCCTAAGTGTTATGTCCTAAATTCTAAGTCCTAGGTCCTAAGTGTTATGTCCTAAGTCCTAAGTGTTATGTCCTAAGTCAAACGTCCTAAGTACTAAGTGTTATGTAATAAGTCCTAAGTCTAAAGTGTTATGTCCTAAATCCTTAATCCTAAATCCTAAGTGTTATGTAATAAGTCCTAAGTCCTAAGTGTTATGTAATAAGTCCTAAGTCCTAAGTGTTATGTCCTACGTCCTAATGTTATGTCCTAAATCCTAAGTGTTATGTAATAAGTCCTAAGTGTTATGTAAAAAGTCCTAAGTCCGAAGTCCTAAGTGTTATGTAATAAGTCCTAAATCCTAAATCCTAAGTGTTATGTCCTAAATCCTTAATCCTAAATCCTAAGTGTTATGTAATAAGTCCTAAATCCCAAGTGTTATGTAATAAATCCTAAGTCCTAAGTGTTATGTAATAAGTCCTAAGTGTTATGTAAAAAGTCCTAAGTCCGAAGTCCTAAGTGTTATGTAATAAATCCTAAATCCTAAGTCCTAAGTGTTATGTCCTAAATCCTTAATCCTAAATCCTAAGTGTTATGTAATAAGTCCTAAGTGTTATGTAATAAGTCCGAAGTCCTAAGTCCTAAGTGTTATGTAATAAATCCTAAATCCTAAATCCTAAGTGTTATGTCCTAAGTCCTTAATCCTAAATCCTAAGTGTTATGTAATAAGTCCTAAGTGTTATGTAATAAGTCCTAAGTCCTAAGTCCTAAGTGTTATGTAATAAGTCCTAAGTCCGAAGTTCTAAGTCCTAAGTGGTATGTAATAAGTCCTAAGTCCTAAGTCCTAAGTGTTATGTAATAAGTCCTAAGTGTTAAGTCCTAAGTCCTACGTCCTAAGTGTTATGTCCTAAATCCTAAGTGTTATGTAATAAGTCCTAAGTCCTAAGTCCTAAGTGTTATGTCCTAAGTCATAAGTGTTATGTCCTAAGTCATAAGTCCAAAGTACTAAGTGTTAAGTAATAAGTCCTAAGTCCTAAGTGTTATGTAATAAGTCCTAAGTCCGAAGTCCTAAGTCCTAAGTGGTATGTAATAAGTCCTAAGTGTTATGTAATAAGTCCTAAGTCCTAAGTGTTAAGTCCTAAGTCCTACGTCCTAAATGTTATGTCCTAAGTCCTAAGTGTTATTTCCAAAGTCCTAAGTCCTAAGTGTTATGTAATAAGTCCTAAGTCCTACGTCCTAAGTGTTATGTCCTAAGTCCTAAGTGTTATGTAATAAGTCCTAAGTCCTAAGTGTTATGTCCTACGTCCTAATGTTATGTCCTAAATCCTAAGTGTTATGTAATAAGTCCTAAGTCCTAAGTCCTAATGGTACCTTTACACGCCGCCACAACAGGATGCATACAACCCGCTACAGGCTACGATTGTAGCTTGTCGCGCCAATATCGCCCGTAATAGCGGCGTGTGAAGACGGGACGACACAGCCGGCTACAGATACCTCTGTATCCGTGCACTGCCCATAAACAGATAGCTACAATCGCCGATTGTAGCGAGCTGTATCGGCGTGTAAAGAAGCTACAGAAGGGAACTCTGGACACCCGGCGATGTAGCTGCAATGTAGCTAAGGCGTGACCCAGGCTCCGTGATACCGCGCCCCTTCTGCGATCATTGGTGGAAGACGCTGCGTTACGATTGGCCCATGCCTCACAGCCCTCCATCTTGGCTGAGCTGTCTCTTCAGCACTACACATACGCGCCGTATGCACGATCATATAGTAGTACAATTACGCGGACACAGACTTGAACGACAAATCATAAATGGCTCATGCTCTACATACAGTGTGCACATCCTCTCAACACATGATAACGAATAATGCTGTACAAAGCGCACAAGTGTGTGTTACGTACCGCTCTGGCTTATTGTACAGCAGCTGCCGTAGAAGTGTTCCTTGTGTGGCACTGCGCGCAGTGCGCACACAGATGCACACAAACCCATACCACATCGAAAGAGATTACTCAGTACACAGATCATAGCCGTGTTGTATCCACTGCACTGTGGGTCTTCTGTAGTAGGGGCCGCATAAGTGTGTCGGCCGTGTCACTGCGCGTTGGGCTACTTAAAAAGGTGCGTCACCCCGACAGCGGCCGTAATGACGTCATGACGTTGGTTTCATTTTCACTCTGCCTGCAAGGTGCCAGCCCCGCCTCTGCACACACCATAGCAGTCATGGCAGCCGTTCACCGCGCTGCAACGTGGGGGATGGCAGAGCTGATCATCCTGATTGATCAGTGCGACCATCAGGACTATTGGGGCCACCATCACCACCGGCACCCCAGGCTGCGCAATCGGCGCACCGTTCGGCGGATCCAGCGGGCCCTACTCTGCCAACTGGGGGTACAGAGGACAGTAAAAGCGATCCAAAAAAAGATCGCTGACTTGAAGCACAAGTGCCCAGGTCGCATACTGGACATCCGTGCCAGGATTGCCAGGCTGCGTGGTGAGTAATTGTTGGGCCAAAACACACACCGCCACATGTGCATGTCCCACAATACCCAAAAAAGGATGGCAACATATCACAAGGGACAGTGTGGCCTACACAATCAAACACATCTTCACAGTGTTGTGGTCATCCACTCAGCCATAAAAATGGCTCACACGCACAGTACATGCATACAACATGAGTGTATGCATCCAGCATCACCTGGTTGATGCTAAGTAAGGCTGGGTTCACACACACAGATATCTGGCCAGATATTGTTGGCAGATCTCTGTTTGCAGTCAAATCATGGACAGATTTTTACATTTGTACACAGCCTCAAAATGGAACAATGTGTCCATGCTTTCACTGCAACCAGAGATCTGTGAACAATATCTGCCCAGATATCTGTGTGTGTGACCCCAGCCTTAGCCGTCAAATACATAGCCACACAAGCTATTTGTAGGACAACAATGTGTAGGTACGATATTATAACGTGTTTTGTGTTCAAATTTCAAACTAGATGCCGATTCGTCATCTGAAGAAGGGCCCCATGCCCCACCCCCAGGTGGGCCATCCAGAACACCGCCACATCAGGCTGAAGTGGCACCCTTGGCCCCAAGCTCAACACCTTCCCCAGGGCCTCAGGAGCCAGATGTGCCCTCACCTACCGGGACAGAGGACCTGGAGGAGCAGTCAGCACCTGGCAGCCCGCTGGAGTGTGACCAGCTGTCCCCATCTTCTTGGCTGCCGGAGGAACACATCAACTCCCCACAGGAGGGCGATGAGCTGCAAGCACCTAGCGGCCCAGAGGAGGGTTTGCCCCGTAGCCCAGGAGCACTTTTGCCCCTAAACCACATAATGTGGCCACCGAGCCCCAGCCCGGGAGTAACACCACCTCCCACTGTCTCGAGCTCAGTGGCGAGTCCTGGGGTGACCATGTCCCCACACAGTGACTATGGTGGTAAGTGTGTTATGTTGCCACAGACACCCTGCACACTGTTCCTTACATTGCATCTTGACCAAAACTATTCCTCAAAACCAATTAAACCATGTTGGTTCACCATTTTTGCAGATGGTGAACGTGCGGGTGCATATGGATGGAGCTTGACCCCATCTCTCTCCCCGTCTGATGGTGAAGTGGAGTTGGAGGAACAGGGTAAGTGGATGGTTCTGGCCAGTCATGACTACCCATCATTAGCGACGGCTGTGTACTAAAGTGTGTGTTTACTCCCAATACAGGTGCCCCTACCATGGAGGAATTCATCTTGGCCCATCAGGCATTTGTCGGCCGTATGACCATGGCTCTACAGCATGGGCTGCAGGACCTTGGCCGGCTGGCTCAAATGCTGGCGGCCCTAGAGCCGCAACATGGATCACACCCATGAATTAGATGGATGCATTCTATCCTGGCCAAACATGGCCCCAAAAACTGTTGGCCTAGTTGGACCCTACAATTTTCACACGTTGGCTTGTTGCCTTGAAAAAGTTTACAAATTTTGTTTTTTTTTTGCCCCCGTTGGGCTCTTTTCTTATAGTGTCCCACATTGGGACCATCACGAGTGTGGACTGGCTAGCCCTTTGCCTTCTTTACCTATACTGTCCCACATTGGGACCATTACGAGTGTGGACTGGCTAGCCCTTTGCCTTCTTTACCTATACTGTCCCACATTGGGACCATCACGAGTGTGGACTGGCTAGCCCTATCTGGCCTAAGCATTCTGTGTATTATGCCAAATGTCTGTGACACATGTATGTTAAAAATACAATGCTGGTGTAAGTGTTTTCTACGCTCCTTCATGTGACCTTACTAATATTTGGTGGCCAAACCTCACCATGAGGTAACTATGTTAGGCACATCACAACATCCCTTTGTGAATGTCCAAACACATTCCAAAGGACCCGATGGTGATCTTGCTCTGAGAGCATTGGGCCATATTGTGTGGCTTGGGTAAACCTATATTGGCCACACTACCATTCACCCACGCTAACCCCCACAATCCTTAATCCTAAATAAATACACAATTGTGTAATGCAAACAATTCAATTCCAGGCTGGATACAAAAAACATAATATAATAATATGCTGTAATACAGCCAACGAAAATGTGTAATTAGCCCAAAAGGCAATAAAAAAAATACACAACTAGGAGATTCCTCCAAATTATAAAGTCCAGACTGCCAATTCTGTGCATTGGCTACTAGTGTCCAACTTCTTCTTCCTCTGTCGGCTCTGACAATGCCTTCTCCCCCTCCTCTCAGGGCAGCCCGACCTGCCCGAGAGCGTCTTGTTCTACGACGACGTGTTGGGGGGGGATTGGGTGTCTGTGGCGGGGCCGGTCTTCTCACGGGCCGAGATGGGGCGGCTGGGGAAAGGGGCCATATGTTGTGTTGCATGGGGGGGAGGACGTGGCATCCCCATTGAAGGGCCCCATCATCGGCAGCATCAGCGGCATTGTTGAAGACCCTCAGAAGGATCTTTTTTTGGAGCGGCTCCATCCCTCGCAATCTGTCGCTCATGTAGAGGGCGGTGCTGTCGATGTGGGTCCGCTGTTCGCTCAACAGCACGCGTCGGGCCCAGCTGCCCAGCTCCGTCTCTGGTGGTGCAGGACGTCGGCGGCGACGGATCCCGGAGCTGGGACCTGGGCCTAGACCCACATCACTCGCCCCGCCTTCCTGCTCAGCCCCAGATGTCATGGGCTGAGCATCATCAGCGACAGATTGCTCCGCAATGGAGCCGTCCTCTTCTGGGGCCTGTGGGTGGAGAAAAAAAAACCTCATTAGTGAAGGCAATATCCACTCAATACATTGTCAACAGGACTCAATATACCACACCCACACACACCAAGGCCAACAACCAGAATGGAAAATGAGGAAAAACACAGTAAAGCACAAAGGGTTAAAGACCACGACACCAGTGGTTCTCCTGTACACTCACCTCGACCATTCCAGGAACTCAGCTCAATACATAATTAGGTGTTAGTCACGGAGCCGTAAACCAATATTAGGACATGTCACCACAACACCTTGATACTGGGGGCTGTGCTGCCCATTGACACATATTGCCCACCTTTCCATTTGGACTCCTATTATGGTGAGAATCCACCACACAGTCAACTACCTATAACCCACTGGCAACAAAGCCAACACACATGTGTGGCAGCACCATTAACTACATGGTACTATGTGGCTGTTTGAGAACAAACCACCTGCTATCTTGAAACCCTTAAATAAGTAACCTAAACATACCAAGATGTTGTGGAAGATGCAACATGGAATACGGCTGGAAGCATAGAATTGAAAAGCCTTCAAAGTCATGGAAGGAGGGCAGATAGATTGACACCCCAAGGTTTCCCGCAGCAAGGAGGAAAATATGACAACAAGGTTGGTCTAAAGGATTTAGACAAGCACACATGTGAAGGAAACATTGTGGGCCACCACTGTCACACAATTACCCACCTCCTGTGGCGCAGATGGTGACTCAGCCGGGCCTACATGGGACGCAGCAACGGGGAAGTTGGTCGTCGTTCGATGCAGGCGAGCCTCGCCCAGGATGAAGGTGAAGAGGGGATAGTACCATAGGGTAGGTGATGGTACCTCTTCAGCTCCAGCCCCTGAGCGACGGCGCTGGTACAGAATGTGAGCCTGCATGAACGCCGACCTCATGTTTTTTATCTTAATTGCCACCATATGCTGGTCCCACCTCTTGCCTACCCTTGGCTCCAACCGATTTGCCAGAGCCACAAGAGTCCTGTAGGCCTCGGCCCTCGCTGCCCGATTTTTATATTCCGGCAGCGAGCTGCGCCACAAACACTCGTGCCGCTGATACTCCGTGAGAAGCTGGGTCTCCAATTCCACAGTACCCGTCGGCATCTGGCAATCACAAAACACACCAAAAACACACAGTCACAACACAAGCCATACCGACATTTCAAAACTTGCCACAATGATACACATGCTCATTAACTTTCTACAGGGATAATCTATGCAGCTTTTTTGTGGAGTGAAACTTTGCATGAGTGGGGCATTTTCTCTATCTCACAACGCCACAAAGTCAAACACATGTATGCGGACAATAGCAAGCACCGGATATCGGTGTCCACCTACAGATGTTTCATACATGATTTAAGTCCCCAATGTACCTATTGAAACACACCTTGACACGGTGTGTGCGTACATACCTGTAGAGGCCAACATGTGCCCAAACACATTGTGTGCTAACTAGTACCTGGGCACTGTCCAAAATGGTTAAGGTTCGCTATATGAGAAAGGAGGGCTGGGTGTGTGCCAACACTGCACATACTACATGTAATGTGCACCCAGATGATCATGTTGTTGTTCCTCCAGACGTGGAAGTACAATTTTAACACAGGTACCAAACATCCCTGGAATGTACGGCACAATTCTACCACCCATCAAATGTTGATGTGAAGTACCAGCCAAAAAAAACAACTTGCTCTGTTGCCATCGCAAATAACCTGAAGGTGCAATACATACTTACACAATACAAGTAGAGGCACTACCTGCCTATTGGCCGACACAGAATAAGGTTGACATATGTAATATTACAGTAAAAAAATTACATGCCGCATAAGGCATGCCCATACACACATCGCCTAAGCTGCCTGTGCCAGAAACATCTGCGTTAATTACATTTTGTTAGAAATCGCTAAAGAGGCTTACCGTCAGAGCAACAGAAGTCAAACTGGACACTAGTAGCTCAATGCACATCGACGTCTGGACAAGGTGCAGTGGCCATTGCCCTGGCTTTATAGTCCGGTACACCAATCACAGCGGACCCAATTATGCACATCGTGATGGGGCACCTGGGTGCGGATTATACTTCCGCTAATTGTTGGAGATCGCTGAATCGTGATAGGTTGGCGGCCCTTTAAAAGCTGCCCATGCCGGCAAACATTACGCTTGCTGGCCAGACCCATTAAGTAAGTATTTGTGGACACACATGGAATTGGCGCTGGGTGGGGGTGCATATGTTGATGTTATTGTAGAGCGGCGAAGACTGCTTTAGCGGACTATAAAGGGGTTCGTATTGTTGGGGACGATATAGTGTACTGTGTGGATTTTGAGTAGGCATTTTGTCTGGCCCTTCACACTTTTGTTGAGATAGATTGCTGTGTTTGTTTCCAGACAACATAGAGGAGAATGGATGCATGACTGTAGACAGAACTGTGTAACTCATGTGGACTTGATCGATTTCTGCATACTGGTTGTGGCCAATGGAGACTGTGTCCAACGGGAATAGGATCACACATGGCTTTGAGGTGTGGCGCTCCAGACATAGCATAGATGTGTACAAAAAATGACACCTTCCAAAACATATGAAATCATGTAGAAGCATCCGCATTCAAGTGCAATGTTGTTTTGTTCATGTAGCCTTTCCTCAACCTTCCATATCGGGGTACGTCACATTTGTTATTCTTCTCATTTTTACTGTAATCAATTGACATTATGGGCTGTGTAATGGATTCTGGGACCTGTTTGAGCAACATTATTGCTGACACATGTCCCTTTCTAACTCACCTAGGTGCAGATGTTTGATTTTGGGGACCTCCGATTGAAGTTGATGTATAGGAAGGCCACTCTCATTCGCCGTGTTCCATTTTGTTTGTGGTGACTACTGGGTGTTTGCCGTCCTTGCTTCAGGGATGTGTTTTGGGCCCACACAAGAGATCCCATCCACTTGGCTATAGTGTGTAATGGAAAAGAGGTGTGGGTTGCTTAACCTGCTGCCATGGCCACATATTTTCTATGTACTCATGTTGTGTATTCTCATCTACAGGTGCTGATATTGAGGATGCAGAATATCCATGACCGCAATGTTATCGTGGCTCTTGCATTGGTGGAAGAGCAAATGTGGCTTCAGGATCGGTATGAAAGGTTGATGAGGCGCAGACAGCGGCAGTTGTGGACCCGGGATTGGCTTCTCAGGCGGGAAAGCCGGGGCCACATGCAGCTGTTGCGGGAGCTGGAGCTTAACTGTCCTGATGATTACCGAAACTATCTCCGTATGCCCGAGGACTGTTTCACCTTCCTATTGGAGCGTGTTGGGCCAATGATAGCGCGTCAGGACACTATAATGCGACCATCAGTATCAGCTGCTGAGCGGTTGGCGATCACTTTGCGGTTCCTGGCTACAGGGCAGTCCATGACATCACTCACATACATGTCACGTGTTTCCCTGCCCCTGCTGAGCCGCCTGATCCCTGAAACGTGTTGGGCCATCTGGAGAGCTCTGCAGCCAGCCTACATGAAAATGCCTATAACCGCCGCTGAATGGCTGGAAGTAGCCCGAGGGTTTGAAACCCGGTGGAACTTCCCCAACTGTGGCGGGGCATTGGATGGTAAGCACGTGAGGATTACCAAACCTGCCCACTCTGGCTCTTTGTATTTCAATTACAAAGGGTATTGTAGTATAATCCTCATGGCTGTAGTGGATGCCAACTATGAGTTCCTCTACGTGGATGTTGGAATGCCTGGTCGCAACTCAGATGGGGGGGTGTTTGCCCGAAGCTCCTTGGCAACAGTACTAGGGAGTGGTGGGCTAAACTTACCCTCAAATGAGGACACGACCGAACATCTCAACTTTGCGTTTGTGGCGGATGAAGCATTCCCACTTCAGGAACACCTACTGCGCCCATATCCCCAGAGGGCCCTTACTTCTGAGAGACGCATTTTCAACTACCGGCTATCCCGGGCCCGCCGTGTAGTTGAAAATGCGTTTGGGATCATGGCGAATAGATTCCGGATTTTTCATACGCCTATACATATGAAACCGGAGTCTATTGACGCGGTAGTGGTGGCCTGCTGTGTGCTACATAACTTCCTGCGTCGTAGGGATAGAGCATCATACACGCCAGGAGGTTATGTGGATCATGCAGACGCTACAACAGGGGAGCTCCGTCCAGGGTCTTGGCGTGATGATGGCCATGTGATTGTGCCACTCCAGCCGCAGAGCCATGGCCGCACTCGGCAGGAGGCCAGGGACAGTAGAGACGCTTACTGCTCCTACTTCAATGGGTCTGGTGCAGTGAGCTGGCAGGACCAGGCCATATAATGTGGCTGGCTCTGGGAGTTGGTTTTCAGGTTGCTAGGGAGGTGACAGCAGGTTAGCTGCGCCCCTTTTCTTTTTGGTTGACCATTTTCATGATCTTTGTTTTCATTATGTGCATAAGGTTTGGTTATTTAGTTAGTTAGTTAGTTTAGGTATTTTTTTTAACATTCTTTTTGCCCTGCACAGTTTTCAATGTGTGGTGATTTGGTTATCCGTTTAATGTGGCTGATTAATGTCACATGCTCTTTAATTGTACATTGTTTTTACTTTCTGTATATTTTGTTCAACATTCATGCAATATATTAAACCTTTTTATGTTGGATCCAAAATCATCTGTGTGAGCCTGATTACTTGGTGGAGGAGGGCAATGTGATGCAGGGTTGGGTGGGGGCCTGGGATGTCATAGCCACCTATTGGCTGGGATTGTGCACACAATATGTGTGGGTAGCCATGTTTTTCTGAAAGTATTTTGGCCAACAGTGTTTGTGGCCATTGTGCGTACATGATCCTTAAATTTTGTTGTAGGCAGAGGGTCCCCTGCACACAGCACATTGATGCAGGACATATTCTTGTCAGGTGTTTTCTAATATACTGTCACACAGATCTTTGACTTGTTGCCTTGGGAGCTGTTCCACTACATTCACATCTGTCAGCACATATATTAAACCCCATTCAGCCTGTATTCACACATACTTCGCCACAGTTGACACAGATATAATTTTATCAGAAAATGAACATACAGTGTGTTGTAAGCCGCTACTGTGTGCCACACAAACGCACCTCAATGCAATCGGCACACGCGGCTGTCACAAGCGCTGATCGTGCGTGACAAGGCAAACACTTGTACTACGCACACATAGCCCCGGACCGCTACTTTGATACACACGCGGTATGTGACTGGCCACCGCTGTAGCCTGACCCATTACCATCGATTTCGATGCATTCGCCATGCTCCGCCATGTCACAAGCGCTTATTCCGTGCCACACTCCGATCACTAGTACGGCACGTCTCGGCCATCCGCCCTTTCCGTCGTGCCCAATCACAACTCCGTAGTGTTGGCCAATGGTTGTGGTTTGGGCGCGGCGTACAGGTCTGTGGCACGCCTATTTGTTTTACGTCCTGCCTTTGTTCCTCCCAGATCACTCTGTGGTGGCGGTGTGTAAAGCTGGTACGCTGAGCTACAGACGGCTACTTGCGACACCCGGCGATGTAGCTAGCTGTAGATGTAGCGTAGCGTAGCGCACCTTGTGGCGGCGTGTAAAGAGGGTGCGTTTCCCGTTGGTAACCGTTCGGCCGTGCTCGTGCATGTGAAGTAGCCGTTGGTATCCATCCTGTTGTGGTGGCGTGTAAAGGTACCATAAGTGTTATGTCCTAAGTCATAAGTGTTATGTCCTAAGTCATAAGTCCTAAGTACTAAGTGTTAAGTAATAAGTCCTAAGTCCTAAGTGTTATATAATAAGTCCTAAGTCGTAAGTCTAAAGTCATAAGTCCTAAGTCTTAAGTCCTAAGTCCTAAGTGTTATGTAATAAGTGTCAAGTCCTACGTCCTAAGTGTTATGTCCTAAGTCCTTAATCCTAAATCCTAAGTGTTATGTAATAAGTCCTAAGTCCTAAGTGTTATGTAATAAGTCCTAAATTCTAAATCCTAAGTGTTATGTAATAAGTCATTAATCCTAAATCCTAAGTGTTATGTAATAAATCCTAAGTGTTATGTAATAAGTCCTAAGTCCTAAGTCCTAAGGTGTTATGTAAAAAGTCCTAAGTCCGATGTCCTAAGTCCTAAGTGTTATGTAATAAGACCTAAATCCTAAATCTTAAGTGTTATGTCCTAAGTCCTTAATCTTAAATCCTAAGTGTTATGTAATAAGTCCTAAGTGTTATGTAGTAAGTCCTAAGTCCTAAGTCAGAAGTCCTAAGTCCTAAGTGGTATGTAATAAGTCCTAAGTCCTAAGTCCTAAGTGTTATGTAATAAGTCCTAAGTCCTAAGTGTTAAGTCCTAAGTCCTACGTCCTAAATGCTATGTCCTAAGTCCTAAGTGTTATGTAATAAGTCCTAAGTCCTACGTCCTAAGTGTTATGTCCTAAGTCCTAAGTGTTATGTAATAAGTCCTAAGTGTTATGTCCTACGTCCTAAGTGTTATGTCCTAAATCCTAAGTGTTATGTAATAAGTCCTAAGTCCTAAGTCCTAAGTGTTATGTCCTAAGTCATAAGTGTTATGTCCTAAGTCATAAGTCCTAAGTACTAAGTGTTAAGTAATAAGTCCTAAGTCCTAAGTGTTATGTAATAAATCCTAAATCGTAAGTCTAAAGTCATAAGTCCTAAGTCCTATGTCCTAAGTCCTAAGTGTTATGTAATAAGTGTCAAGTCCTACGTCCTAAGTGTTATGTCCTAAATCCTTAATCCTAAATCCTAAGTGTTATGTAATAAGTCCTAAGTCCTAAGTGTTATGTAATAAGTCTTAAGTCCTAAGTGTTATGTAATAAGTCCTAAATTCTAACTCCTAAGTGTTATGTAATAAGTCCTTAATCCTAAGTCCTAAGTGTTATGTAATAAATCCTAAGTGTTATGTAATAAGTCCTAAGTCCTAAGTCCTAAGTGTTATGTAAAAAGTCCTAAGTCCGATGTCCTAAGTCCTAAGTGTTATGTAATAACTCCTAAATCCTAAATCCTAAGTGTTATGTCCTAAGTCCTTAATCTTAAATCCTAAGTGTTATGTAATAAGTCCTAAGTGTTATTTAGTAAGTCCTAAGTCCTAAGTCCTAAGTGTTATGTAATAAGTCCTAAGTCCGAAGTCCTAAGTCCTAAGTGGTATGTAATAAGTCCTAAGTCCTAAGTGTTATGTAATAAGTCCTAAGTCCTAAGTGTTAAGTCCTAAGTCCTACGTCCTAAGTGTTATGTCCTAAGTTCTAAGTGTTATGTAATAAGTCCTAAATCCTAAATCCTAAGTGTTATGTCCTAAGTCCTAAGTCCTAAGTGTTATTTCCAAAGTCATAAGTCCTAAGTACTAAGTGTTATGTAATAAGTCCTACGTCCTACGTCCTAAATGTTATGTCCTAAGTCCTAAGTGTTATGTAATAAGTCCTAAGTCCTAAGTGTTATGTCCTAAGTCATAAGTCCTAAGTACTAAGTGTTATGTAATAAGTCCTAAGTCCTAAGTGTTATGTAATACGTCCTAAATCCTAAATCCTAAGTGTTATGTAATAAATCTCAAGTCCGAAGTCCTAAGTCCTAAATGTTATATAATAGTCCTAAGTGTTATGTAATAAGTCCTAAGTGTTATCTAATAAGTCCTAAGTCCTAAGTCCTAAGTGTTATGTAATAAGTCCTAAGTCCTAAGTGTTATGTAAATAAGTCCTAAGCAATAAGTCCTAAGTGTTATGTAATAAGTCCTAAGTCCTAAGTCCTAAGTCTTAAGTCCTAAGTCCTGAGTTCTAGGTCCTAGGTCCTGAGTGTTATGTCCTAAGTCCTAAGTATTATGTCCTAAGTCCTAAGTCCTAAGTCTTAAGTCCTAAGTCCTAAGTCCTAGGTCCTAAGTGTTATGTAATAAGTCCTAAGTCCTAAATGTTATGTAATAAGTCTTAAGTCATAAGTCCTAAGTGTTATGTAATAAGTCCTAAGTCCTAAGTTCTAAGTCTAAAGTCCTAAGTCCTAAGTCTTAAGTCTTAAGTCCTAAGTCCTAAGTCCTAGGTCCTAAGTGTTATGTAATAAGTCCTAAGTCCTAAGTGTTATGTAATAAGTCCTAAGTCCGAAGTCCTAAGTCCTAAGTGTTATGTAATAAGTCCTAAGTCCTAAGTGTTATGTCCTAATCCTAAGTCCTAAGTGTTATGTCCTAAGTCCTAAGTCCTAAGTGTTATGTCCTAAGTCCTAAGTCCTAAGTGTTATGTCCTAAGTCCTAAGTCATAAGTGTTATGTCCTAAGTCAAAAGTCCTAAGTACTAAGTGTTAAGTAATAAGTCCTAAGTCCTAAGTGTTATGTAATAAGTCCTAAGTCCTAAGTCTAAAGTCATAAGTCCTAAGTCCTAAGTGTTATGTAATAAGTGTCAAGTCCTACGTCCTAAGTGGTTATGTCCTAAGTCCTTAATCCTAAATCCTAAGTGTAATAAGTCCTAAGTCCTAAGTGTTATGTAATAAGTCCTAAGTCCTAAGTGTTATGTAATAAGTCCTAGGTCCTAAGTCCTAAGTGTTATGTAATAAGTCCTAAATCCTAAATCCTAAGTGTTATGTAATAAGTCCTAAGTGTTATGTAATAAGTCCTAAGTCCTAAGTGTTATTTAATAAGTCCTAAGTCCGAAGTCCTAAGTCCTAAGTGGTATGTAATAAGTCCTAAGTCCTAAGTGTTATGTAATAAGTCCTAAGTCCTAAGTGTTAAGTCCTAAGTCCTACGTCCTAAGTAGTAAGTCCTAAGTCCTAAGTCATAAGTGTTATGTCCTAAGTCATAAGTCCTAAGTACTAAGTGTTAAGTAATAAGTCCTAAGTCCTAAGTGTTATGTAATAAGTCCTAAGTCGTAAGTCTAAAGTCATAAGTCCTAAGTCTTAAGTCCTAAGTCCTAAGTGTTATGTAATAAGTGTCAAGTCCTACGTCCTAAGTGTTATGTCCTAAGTCCTTAATCCTAAATCCTAAGTGTTATGTAATAAGTCCTAAGTCCTAAGTGTTATGTAATATGTCCTAAGTTCTAAGTCCTAAGTGTTATGTAATACGTCCTAAGTCCTAAGTGTTATGTAATAAGTCCTAAATCCTAAGTCCTAAGTGTTATGTAATAAATCCTAAATCTGAAGTCCTAAGTCCTTAGTGTTATGTAATAAGTCCTACGTCTTAAGTTCTAAGTAAAAAGTCCTAAGTCCTAAGTCTTAAGTCCTAAGTCCTAAATCCTAGGTCCTAAGTGTTATGTAATAAGTCCTAAGTCCTAAGTGTTATGTAATAAGTCCTAAGTCATATGTCCTAAGTGTTATGTATTAAGTCCTAAGTCCTTAGTGTTATGTACTAAGTCCTTAATCCTAAATCCTAAGTGTTATGTAAAAAGTCCTAAGTGTTATGTAATATGTCCTAAGTCCTAAGTGTTATGTAATAAGTCCTAAGTCCTAAGTCCTAAGTCTAAAGTCATAAGTCCTAAGTCTTAAGTCCTAAGTCCTAAGTCTTATGTAATAAGTGTCAAGTCCTACGTCCTAAGTGTTATGTCCTAAGTCCTTAATCCTAAATCCTAAGTGTTATGTAATAAGTCCTAAGTGTTATGTAGTAAGTCCTAAGTCCTAAGTGTTATGTAATAAGTCCTAAGTCCGAAGTCCTAAGTCCTAAGTAGTATGTAATAAGTCCTAAGTCCTAAGGTGTTATGTAATAAGTCGTAAGTCCTAAGTGTCAAGTCCTACGTCCTAAGTGTTATGTCCTAAATCCTTAATCCTAAATCCTAAGTGTTATGTAATAAGTCCTAAGTGTTATGTAATAAGTCCTAAGTCCTAAGTGTTATGTAATAAGTCCTAAATCCTAAGTGTTATGTAATAAGTCCTAAGTCCTAAGTGTTATGTAATAAGTCCTAAATCCTAAATCCTAAGTGTTATGTAATAAGTCCTAAGTGTTATGTAGTAAGTCCTAAGTCCTAAGTGTTATGTAATAAGTAGTGATGGGCGAATCTACTCGCTAGGACTCGTTACTCGGCGAGTAGTAAGTGACTCGCAGGACTCGCTACTCGGCGAGTTTCCCAGCGAGGACTCGCAAAGTAGCGAGTCCAATGCAAGTAAATGGCAATCCTAGTTTTACTAGCGAGACTCGCTATATCACATCGCTATGTAGCTTGAATCTCCCCCAAATCGTTTAGAGAATCGCACCGCTTCACGGATACCCGCTGTAAGCAGCGATTCCGAGCGAGTCTGAGCGAGTCTTAGCGATTCCTAGCGAGTCTACGAATCCGAGTCCTGTATTC
Source organism: Allobates femoralis (assembly GCA_033576535.1). Lineage (NCBI taxonomy): Eukaryota > Metazoa > Chordata > Amphibia > Anura > Aromobatidae > Allobates > Allobates femoralis. The sequence goes on from JARQOC010000011.1 coordinate 141,209,885, forward strand.
TGTATTCGGGACTCGCGAATACAGAATCTGTTATGTTCCGACAAATCTTCCGAGACAGCCTAGCGTGTTAGGTCAGACAAACTTGTGAAGATGGACAAGCATGTTAGCCAATCACATTCAGTAATGCCACAGCCATGTTGGTTGTGTCATTACTATGATTGGCTGCTGTCCATCGTGATGCCTATGTCATGGATGACAGGCAAGGCTGTATATAACCCTTGCCACCGCCATTTTGAGCACATTTCTCTGAAGATCTGAACTAGAGCAGGGTGAGGTAGATTCTGGAGCAGATCATAGGGATTGTCAGTGAGTGTAGGGAAACTTCAAGATTCCTTATATTAACCCCAAACAGCTCTTGTGAGAGCTAGCAGGAGGACAGAGGAGTACTGTGTACTGTGAGACTGTAGGCAGGCAGGGAAGCAGGGACCTGCAGCCTTTACATTGTTCACAGGAGCGACCTCATAGCTTCGCTTACTCACTCAGCTGTTCTAATAGCTGAAGTCAGAGGCTTAGCTGAGGTACTATTTACAATTTTTTGCCAGCTGATAGATTTTGGGTCCTAAAAACCCCTTCAGCGTTATTTTGTCTGTGGCAGAACAGTGCGTTGCTGCTCTCCTAGCTGCAAATAGCACGTACGCCACCTACTTGTGCAACTACTTGTGCGCACTTAATAATTTTTTTCAGGGAATAGTGTGCTGCTTCACTGCCAAGTGCTAGCACACACCTAACCCGCCAGTAAGTGACGCCTGCAGCAACACCAAACTCCATCTCGGTGGCTGTGCGCACTTTCTAATTTTTTCAGGGAATAGTGTGCTGCTTCACTGCCAAGTGTTAGCACACACTTAACCCGCCAGTAAGTGACGCCTACAGCAACACCAAACTCCATCTCGGTGGCTGTGCGCACTTTCTAATTTTTTCAGGGACTAGTGTGCTGCTTCACTGCCAAGTGTTAGCACACACTTAACCCGCCAGTAAGTGACGCCTACAGCAACACCAAACTCCATCTCGGTGGCTGTGCGCACTTTCTAATCTTTTCAGGGACTAGTGTGCTGCTTCACTGCCAAGTGTTAGCACACACTTAACCCGCCAGTAAGTGACGCCTACAGCAACACCAAACTCCATCTCGGTGGCTGTGCGCACTTTCTAATCTTTTCAGGGACTAGTGTGCTGCTTCACTGCCAAGTGTTAGCACACACTTAACCCGCCAGTAAGTGACGCCTACAGCAACACCAAACTCCATCTCGGTGGCTGTGCGCACTTTCTAATTTTTTCAGGGACTAGTGTGCTGCTTCACTGCCAAGTGTTAGCACACACTTAACCCGCCAGTAAGTGACGCCTACAGCAACACCAAACTCCATCTCGGTGGCTGTGCGCACTTTCTAATTTTTTCAGGGAATAGTGTGCTGCTTCACTGCCAAGTGTTAGCACACACTTAACCCGCCAGTAAGTGACGCCTACAGCAACACCAAACTCCATCTCGGTGGCTGTGCGCACTTTCTAATTTTTTCAGGGAATAGTGTGCTGTTTCACTGCCAAGTGTTAGCACACACTTAACCCGCCAGTAAGTGACGCCTACAGCAACACCAAACTCCATCTCGGTGGCTGTGCGCACTTTCTAATTTTTTCAGGGACTAGTGTGCTGCTTCACTGCCAAGTGTTAGCACACACTTAACCCGCCAGTAAGTGACGCCTACAGCAACACCAAACTCCATCTCGGTGGCTGTGCGCACTTTCTAA